>PVKA01000720.1:0-21560 GCA_004027165.1 Ctenomys sociabilis
CTACCACCACCACCACCACTACCACCACCTCTACCACCACCACCACCACTACCACTTACCACTTCCTCTTCCTCCTCTTCCTCCTCCTCCTCCTCCTCATCTTCTTCTTCTTCCTCCTCCTTCTCCTCCCTTCCTCTTCTTTATATTTTTAGTATAGGGTCTCACTACACAGATCAGACTCATAGTAATGATCCTGTTTTCAGCCTCCCAAGTGTTGGGATTACAGGTGCACACCACCATGCCCAGTTTCAGTCATGGTCTCATTGTGCCCCAGGGGCTGAACATGCTGGGGATTGAACCCTGGTCCCTGTGCTTTAGTCTACTGAGCTGTCTGGCTGGTTCAACACACCTGGCATTTCCTAAGGTCATACTTTCCTCTGGTCACAGAGTATCATGAGGTCTGCCTGCAGATTGGTGTCTGGGAGATGGGGCAAGATACAGCACAGTAATCTGCTACCACATCCCACTGTGTGGCAGACAGGGCCATGGTGGTCCACGGCGAGAAGCTAGTCTGAAGAGAGGCTCTTATTTCCAGAAGGTGCCTGCTACTCTTTGTAGCTTGGTCATTGTAGCTAGGTATCATGGCAGAGGACATAGTCATGGTCTACTAGGATGATGTCAGAAGCCAAAGGACTCTAGCAATGGGTTTCACAAATTGCCTCTGTGGCACTTGAACCAATTCTGGCCCTAGAGGCCCTAGAGGCTTGCTCTGTGATCATACGCCAGTAAGTGACAAAAGATCTAGGATTACAATGGAGATCAATAATCATCAAATCAGCACTGCTGATCTATTCAAACTCAGCTGCAATTTGTTTGTTTTAAGAGATTATGCAAGCTGAATATATATAACACGGTTATCTTTTCCATTTCATGAACACTTATTTGGCAACTTTGTGCCAGGTATTGTTTCAAGTCTTTACAAATATTAATTCACTCAATCCTCATAGAAGCCCCAAAGAGATGGAAAAATATCAGTATCCTCATTTTATAGATGGAAAAGTTGAGGCACATGAAGGCTCAATAACTTGAGCAAGGTGATGCAGCTGAGCAAGGGGTTGCAGAGCTTAGCAGCTGGCTCCAGAGTCCATAGTTGTGACCATGGTACAGCTGGGTTATGTCTTCGTTGGCAGAGGGCATCATCTGCCGTGCCCTGTGAGTGACCCCAGGAACATGGACTTCCTTGAACCTGGTAAGGTGCAGATGAGCCAATCAGAGCCCAGTGGGGGCCCAAGAGGACCTGGTCAGCTTCCAGGGCATCACTGTTTTTGTGAGTCCAGTGCTTTCCCAACTGCCCTGTGCTGCCTTGGAAGTCTGAACATATCCCAGCAGCAATTTCCTTATTCTCCCTTAAAGTCCCTTGGCTGAGTTCCTCCTTTGTTGCCTTCATTCCTAGATATAGTAAAATTAACCTGAGTTGCTGTACAGTCATATATATATAGAAAGAAAAAAACAAATGAACAGATCAGACACTTCTGTCCTGGTCCTTGGGGGCTATCCAAGCCATCAGAGAGACATCTTATTTATAATAAATTCACTGTTCAAAGAGCTTTAATACATTTTTTCCTACTAAGAGTATTGTTTCTATCTGTTGAGTCCATGAGTGTTTGACATTGGATGACTTTATAAAACATTCTACTAATTGGATTTGTTAAAGCAAATAAATCAAACGCTAATTGGAACGTGCCCTGCCATTATTTTTGCTTACTGAATTAGATATAATGGTGTGAAGGCCTTCTTATCATATTTGTGCACTTATTTAAACACCCCCCTGGCACACACTTTTGCAAATTCAATTAGATATTCAAAAAAGAAATTCAATTTATGCAAGGCTGGTTTACATTCATTCCGGGGGCAAGACTCGGCTACCTGCGATAGGCTGCTCACGATTAATAAGCCCTGCTTAGACACTGCCCTGCCTTCAAAGCATCTGTCAGCACAGCGCTGGAATCTTAATGACTTTGGGGTTGAGGTGATTTATTTTTAGGATGCACATGTGCCCTAAACAGGTCTGCAAACTGTGTGGTTCCTCAAACCCCGGCACCCAGACTGTGTTTAACATTCTGTGCTATGGTCATCTTGATTTCTTCGTATTTGTAAACCAGGAGTTGCACTGCATGCCGCTTTGCCCTATACCCTACGTGTTTTGTGGATCTACCTTGGAAGTTGCTTGGTTCTCGGGGCTACTGATCTTGGGCTGAATGTGTCCTCTATTCTAGGCTTGACTCTTCCATGAGGAAATGTGAGTGCTCGTCCTTACCTGTGACGAACACATGATGCAATGTAGTGAGGCCCTTGTTTCAACCTAGGAATTGTAGTACGCATTTAGGGTAGGTCTAGGTACATGACATCAGGAAATAAGGAGCACCATACTCCCCCTTCACTTTGCACAGAAAGAAAGAAGCATTCTGCAAGTTAGAAGTAGGAGGGAGGGGGCCAAAGCATGCGACATCAGACATTCAAGCGGTGATCCATGGTACTGTGTTAAAATTCAGTGACTGTGTTATCACTGGAAATTTTTATATCATTGGAACAGAAGTCAGAGTACTATAGCCTGCAGGCCAAATCTGGGCTTCACTGGCTTTTATACACCCCACAAATGAAGGATGGCTTTTACATTTTAAATGCTTAGGAAAATCAAAAGAAGAATGCTATTTTGTGATATATGAAAATAGTATGAAATTGAAAGCACAGTGTGAATAAATAAAATTTTATGAGAACATGACTGTGCCCATTCTTTTCATGTTGGTTATGGCAGTGGCTTGCTGAGTCCTGGAACAAAGGCCACATGGTGGCGGTGGAAGGCAGAACCCTGACCTGGCCCCAAGATTCCCGGCCTCTGTGGGTCCTGTACACTCCATCTCTCAGCATGGGGCTAGATTAACAATGAAATTTACTCCTTTGATCAGGTTATGCTAGTGACAAAAGTGAAGGAATCTTTCACATGTAACTGAAAGGTGCACCATCAGTTGACTTTGGTTAATTACAAGCACAGACCTGATTGAAACAGATGAGTCCTTTATGGGGACTAGGTTCAGCCTGAAGGACAAGGTTTGAAACACAAGAGGGTTCACGGAGGGCTCTGTGGCCAGGAGCCATGGCTCGTGGGTCAATACCAACATGAACATCAACAGGTAGAACTGAATTCTGCCCAAACCACATGAGCTCAGTAGAAGACTCCAAACCATGGAGAATGCAGCTCAGCTGTCATTGTGACTTTATCCTTGTGCAACCCCAACAAGAAAGTCCAACCTGGCAGTGACTAGACTTCTGCTTTGGAAAAACTACATATAGTAAGTGGGAGGTGTCCACATTTAAGTCTGTGGTAACTTGTTGTGAAGTACTTGAAAGCCAAAGCACCATTTTGCAGACTGAACTGCATCCCTCCAAAATTCGTACGTGGAACCCTGAGCTCCAGTCAGAGTGTTCTGAAACAGCGCCCATGATGAGGTTAGATGGAGTCATGGGAATGAGGCCTTAGTTGGGCAATGTTGGAAAGAGACACTTGAGGTCACTGTCTCCTGGCCCCAGTCTACCAAAGAAAGACCTTGTGCACACAGGGCCAAACATGGCTGCCTGTGAGGCAGGAGGAAAGCCATTACCTGAAACTGAGCCACTGTACTTCAGAACATAACACCTGACTTTTAAAACACTGAAAAAGTAAGCATGTTGTTTCAGTGACTCCTTTTGTGGTGTTTTATTACAACAGCTCCATTAAAGTAATGCAACCTGCAAAGCTGAAAATATTTACTATCTCTCTCTATAGAAAGATTGACGCTGTCATCCCTTAGTTAACAAGTTACCAAAGCTGTTTTCCTCATCTAACCTTTCCGGTGCCCCCTGGCTATTTGTTCCTGCCACATCGGGGATCTGACTAGGCCCACAGCAGGAGCTTGCTACCCATGAATGAGGCCTGTCTGAGTCCGAGTGCCTCCAGTGCTTGGACTCCCTTTCCTCCCTCATCCCCCTGTGGTCTCTGATGTGCGCTGAAGGTAAGGAAGCTAATTCCCAAGCTGTGACTTCAGGCTGCAGACTAACATGTTAAGCTCAGCAATGATTTGGAGGTACGGGCATACAGGGGCCTCCGGGGCATCTTGTGGGGCTGGGGAAGGGCCATGTCATCACGCATTCCCCCCAGACAGCCCCTTCTGAGGTGAGATTGTCTTCCCCTGCCATTGCCATGCCGATACAGCATAGTGGCTAGGTGTGTGGGCTGAACAGGTCTAGCTTCAGAGCCAAGCTTTGCGCCTTGTGTTCTCTGGGATCTCAGGCAAATCTTTGTAACTTTTCTATGGTTTAGTTTTTTCTTTCTAAAATGGGGGCTAACAATCATCTCTATCCCTTGGAGTGATAGTGACTATGATGAATAAATGAGTTACTGTTATGAAATACTCCCCAATGTAGCTGACACATAGGTCAGTGCCTGATGTCATTATCACCTCTCAGTTCCAGCTGGGATTCTTATCTGCTCAGGACCTCTGTGTCTTCATCTCTTTGTCCTGTCATCAATGATGCCCTGCCCTGGTATCCCTATTCTAACCCTGTCCATGTGAATCCCAAGTTGTGTCAACTCATACTGCATCTGTTGCTAATACTCTTATTTCTCCTTTAGTGGCTACTTAACTTGTCCCTGAACTTATTTCAATCTTCTCTTTTACCTGGTGGTCTGATGGCATCTTCTTTCTCCTCCCTCACCATCCTTTCTCTCTCTGGATTCAAGATCTGTGCCTTTGAAGAGTCAGGACTCCTGCTCTTTAAAGCTCCAGCCTGACCTCTGAGCAATGATTGCCTTCCTATGCAAGGCCTCCATTGTTTTTGCCCTGTCCCTTAAGAAAACTCACTGATAGGCAAGAGGACCCTTTGTGGGCTCCAGTTTGGCTCCTCTGCGAGTGACATCCATTTTTAATGCATTCATCCCTTTATTAACTAAAGGTCAGACCCATTGTCTGGGCTAGTTTCTGGGTATAGACCAATAAGACATTTTCATTTTCTCTTAGATCTTTGGGACTTGTAGCTGGGGAGGCTACAAATGACTTCAGATGCTGCAGGTTCCCTCTGCAACAGGTATCCTCTGAGATCACTAAAGATAGATGTTGAACAGGTTCTGTTCCAGCTACTTACATAAGCAATGGGGCTGTTTCAGTGCATCCTCACCAACTACAAATCACTACCCTGGTCTCTGGTTGTGTTTGTCAGAATTTTACACTTTACCAGAAGAAGTCTCCATTGTGTAGAGAAACTAAAGGTAAAACTGCACCTTTTTAAAACTTTGGCCGAGTTTTCTTTTTTCACTTAGCTCCACTGCTGTCTATTTAGGACACAGCCTTGTACTGTAGAAGCAACAGGGTCAGACTCAGATTCTGTGAGCAAGCAGAGAACTATATTCTAAAAGGGATAGGAATGGAGCAGGGGGAATAGCTGGAGTTTCATGTGAGTGCACTTACTTAACGGAGCCTGTGATTCTGCATCTGTAAGATGGGTTTGGTGAAAATTCAGAGCCTGTGGGGGAGGCCTCAGGATGATGGGGTGAGGCCCACCCAATTCAGGTGTCAAGAAAAGAAGCCGTTACAGTGATTATTGCTGCATGTGATGTCATACTGTTGAAATCTGCTGAAAAATTTCCATCTGTTAGAGCAGGAATTGGTGAACAGTAGCCCCTTAGAAAAATCTGATTTGCCACTGTTGTTATTAATTAAGTTTTATTGGAGCATAGCCACACCCATTTGTTTATGTATCATTCCTGGTTGCTTTCTCATTACAATGACAGAGCTGGGTCCTTGTGACAGAGACTGTGTGTCCTCAGAGTAGAAAACATTTATATTTGGCTCTTTATAGAAAATGCTTGCTGCCTCTGTCTTAGGCAGTGATGTTGGGGGATTTGCCTACATTCATATACATATAAATTTATATACACACCTCCAAAGCTCACATGCAGTGCTTGGCTTACAATAGAAGCTCCAAGAATCCTTAGTTCCTCTTCTGAACTTAATTCTGCTCGAGAATACATAGGATCATATCTGAGAAATGCAGAAGCAGATGCATTTATATTTTTATTGAATTCTATTTCTTTCTCATTTTCAAAAGAAGAGCCCATGTTTTAAAGAAAATTCTGATTGGCACCATAAACTTTATTTATGCTTTAATGTATCCTAAAGTATGTATCCTGCACTATTTTTGCCTCCCGTACAGATACTGATATGCTATACATTACCAAATCCAAATGGATTTTCAAAATCCAATTTCCTTGCTACAGTTTTCCATTTCTCTGTTGACTTTTTATGCCTGACTCACATCAGAGCATCCGGGGCCTTTGCCATATTTTGATCCCAAAATGCCCAGTGAAATAGCTGTTCTGTGTGGGTGCAGGCTGTTTGCTGTTAGCTACTCTTCCCTGTCTTGTTGCAATTATGTGGGTCTTCAAATCAGGAGGGGCCCACTGGAGTCTACTTTCTGGGGTTAAAGATGTTGTTTCCTCACAACTGGGGTAGAACTTGACATCAGTTAAATGGACCCAACCACTTTTTATATTTGACTGAGGTTGGCATCCAAATGTTGTTGTTTTTTTTTTTAGAAATCCTTCCAATTGCAAGCCACCCCTAAGGCAGCTTCCACAAACACCTGCAGTGAATGCTAAACATTTTTTGCCAGGTGTTATGGCCCCTAGGAATTGTAGCAAGATAGACAGATGCAATTTTTAAAAGAGCAAGAGGAACTGCAATGAGATTCAGGGTTGTGGTTTTGAATGTTTCATGGGCTGAGTCCAAGGGAAGCTTAACTTTCCTTTCTTGCTCTCTCCTCAGTCGTTCCCAGTGGCGTGGCATAGTAGTAGGAGCTTGGGCTGGCAGCATGGCTCTGCATCTCTGTGGCCCCTGAGGGTTCTCAGTTTCTTCTGAGTCTATAATACGAAGGTCTTAAAACTAGAAAGCTTCCTGTGATCATCTTGTTCTTCTGTACTAGGAAAATAGAAATTTCAGAGCTGAAGAAGCCTCATAGACTAGGAGGTTTTATGTGGCCACCAATGTTGATTGCTGTCTGGGTGTATTAACTTCAATCTCATGAACACTGTTTTTCAATTTGTTGGTTAAAAAGAAGAAAATCAGGAAATGATGGCTTTAAAATGCTTGGTAAGCCAGGTGTGGTGGTGCATGCCTAGGTTCCCAGCACAGTGGGAGGCTGCAGTGGGAAGATCACATGCTCGAGCTGAGCCTAAGTGACTCAGTGAGATGCTGTCTTAAAATAAAAATACATAAAGGGCTGGGGATGTAGCTCAATGTGAAGGCACTGAGTTCAATACCCACTATTTCAAAAATTTGCTTATCATGTATATTTCTGTCTGTGGAATACCCTGAAACACTTAGCCTCTGAGTAAAGTCCTATCAACAGGATGAGTTATATAGGCCATGTGGCACCCCATTGAGCTGTCTTCTGGAGGTGCATATTGGGATGGTGCTGACATACTCATGAAATTGGCCATGCATTCCAGTGTGATGTTGGTTATGGATGTTGTTTTGCTATAGGATACGAAGTTTCTTTTATAATTCTTTCTGCAGAAAAACTCTTGATTGATTTAAGCTTCTAGATGTGTTGTCATTTTGTTGATCAACTGGTCTTTGATTACATGGACACAACATCCAAAATCTGGCCGATTTTTCCATTTAATGGTGGATATCAGGAAGCTGAGAGACAATCACATAACCCCCTTTTAGCAAAGAGGCATGTGGGAAATTTTAGAGTACATTTGCAACTCCCTTGTCCTGTCCTGATTTTCTTTCTTTTGCTGCCCCATTTGAGTTTTGCTGCAGTTCTGTACTTCCTGCTTCTATGTTGAGACTGCTTAAGCTGTACCACTGGACAGTGAGATGTGTCTCTTGAACTGTTCTAAGGTTACCCAAAACATGGTAGGGCACTGAACTTTACCTGGCCTTGCTTCCTGCTTTGCTGGGTGCCCAGAAGCTCCATAGGAAAGTCACAATTCATGTGTACTGCCAAGATTCAGGGGTGTGTGTGTGTGTGTGTGTGTGTGTGTGTGTGTGTATGAGAGAGACAGACCTGTTTCTAGAGACTCTTCTGTAGGAGGGACATTAATGCTCCCATAAAGGATGACAAACTCTAGCACAACTGGCTGCAGGGCCTAAATATTTTAGAGAAATAGTGGTTTAAGATAGACTGCAAGGCTGCCTTTGATTTCTCTGTGAGGGCCTCCACAGCTTTGAAGATCTTCACTGCAAGAAAGACCCCCAGGACACCTGGGATCCCAGTGTCAAAGGTCAGAGGGCTAGAAGGGAAAATCATTTTCTCACTGAATGCTGAGTGAGTTCACTGGCATTCAGCAGAAGGGGCAAGCAAGATGGCTTAGGAAATTGTTGTGAAGAGGAGCTGTGTCGCTGTGCTTGTGGAGCCAGGACCTGCTGGTAGTGAGTTCAGAGCAGCTTTCTACCTGTGGTTGTGCAGAAACAAGGAAGTGAGGGATGGGCAACTGGCTAGTGGACTAGGACCCATTGTCACAGTGACCTTGTTGTGATCCAGGCCCTGGGATGCCCAAGTGTTTACCTGTGAAACCTCCTAATTCTTGTCTAGAGGAAGGCAGGAATCTGTCTAATTAAGCCATTAACGAACAAGGATTAACTCCTTTTTTTCTAACAACACCTCTGCATAAAAGCACCTAGGTGTGTGTGCTCTGCAAACTTTGTGATCGCATCCATTGTGTAGGTCAGCTTGACATCACTGTGTAGTACCTGACATTACTTAAAAATGAGATATATGGTTTTGGAAGTTCAAGGCCATGGTCAGGTAGTTTCCTTGCTGTGGGATGGAGATGAAGCAGAATTCATGGAACAAGGGTGTGATGGAAAAAGTGCTTACTTGATGGCATCTGAGAAGCAAAGGGAGAAGAAAAAAAGCCAAAAGAAAGGAGTTAGTTACCAAATATAGTCCATGCCTGTTTGCTCATGTTACCTGCCTTATCTACGTAGGCCCTGTATCCTAATCAGCCTACTGAGCCATGAAGTCATCAATAGATCAATGCATTGATGTGATTAGAGCCATCCTGATCCAGTCACTTCCCAAAAGTGAAGCCATCAGCTGGTAACACAGCCAGTAGCACATGGCCTTCCAGGGACATTTCAGATCTGAACCCCAACATTTGTCAATCCTGTATCCCTACGCAGAACTGACTAACAAAAGGGCCACTGTTGAAAGTGTTTCCAGAGTAAACAAGGGAATGGATTCCAATTGAGAGAACCAACCACTTTCAAAGCCTTTTATCTTTATGGTTCCTTCTTTACATTAAAAGACAAAGATTTGTTCTTCATTTGGGGGAGTAGCTTTCTCTCTGATCTGTTGGAAAGAACATGAGCTCTGTAGTTAGTTTGCCATGGGTTTAATCTTGGGTCCAACTCTTCCCTTCTATGTGGTTTGTACAGTTCATTTAGTCCACTGATACACCAATTACCTTACAGTAGAAAGAAAAAGGACCCCACATGGTTGTGAGAATTAAGAGAGAGCATTATCAGACAGCACAGGCAGTCAGTGTCTAATAAATTGCTTTCCTAGAGTAAATAATCATAAAAAGCATGCTTCTTAGTTATTTTTAAAAACTGTCAAGTTGAGGTATGACACTTTTTATATTAGTTAGAATGTACAAGGCTTTGTTATGTTAACAGCTAGATCCTAAGAAATCGGTGGTATAAGAAAACAAAGGTTTATATTTTACTTTCCAGGAGTTAAGTACAGATAGTACTGGTCAGGTAACCTTCTGGTGGCTCTCCTCCACTAAGTGCATTAAGGATCTAGAGTCCTTCTCTCCGTTCTACTTCACCACAGCATTGAAGGGTCTCATAAAGGAGAGTGAAAGAACTGCTTTTGAGAAATTCTTTTTATGGTTTAGTCTTGCACATGGTTGGCACCATTATAGTACAGCTTCCCAGCCTTTGCCACATGGCCTAGGTGCAAGGAGGCTTAGAAATAGTGTTCTGCATATGCAAGAGGAACAAATGCAACCTTTGACCCTGAGAGCCATGACTGGGCCACACTTTCCTTCTGTCATTTAAATCCACAGTCTGGAGGGATCTCAATTAGCTGCTCCCAGGAACACTTGACATATAGGTGTTTTCTCTATAGCAGACATTCTATGTGTGATGGGGGAGTGAATGGGTGTTTAATGGAGGGTGCTGGTGGTGTAATGAGATCTCTGAGCATCAGGGAAACAGGAAAGGATGAGAGACGACAGGCAGTGTAGGAAATGGGCCTTGGAGGCCGGTGAGTAGGCTGGTGTCAGATTATTTTTGCTGCTGCTGCCTTGTGTCCATGAGTCACTGCTGGAATAGTCTTCCTTCTTCTGCTCCCCACTCTGCCATCTTCCTGAACCCTATTAATTCTCCTCCTCTTCTCCTGACCCTCCCAGAATATAGCAGGCTCCTCTTTCCCTGATCACATGAACATCTCCTAGGTGGAACCGCCATTCTACATCCCATATGGCTTTCAGTGTCACCCCGAGAGAATTTACCACTCAAATTCAGGGCATTCTGGTCAGAGTCCAATGCACATAACTCACTGTCACATGGCAGATGGTTTGGACTTTGGGTTAGAGGGAAAAGTTTTAAACTGTTGGCACTAATGATGCTCTCTTCCATGAGTTTGATTATCTGATCCCTCCCAAATTCTCTTCTTACTCAATGAAAGATGCTTTTTGAAACTGAATTTGCGGAGCAGAAAGTGGATATGGAGGTTGTATTCTGTACCAGTTACTTTATTTTCACATGTTAATCTATTTCCTCTGTATTAGAGCTGGGGAAACTGAGCCACACAGCTGTTGAGTATGTGACCCAAGCCCACACAGCTTTGCAAGCTGAAAGATGGGTCTAGTTTCATTAGACTCTAAAGCAAGTGCTCTCTGTGCATCCCAGTGATCCTCCGCATTGCAGGAAGCAATTACAGAGGCATGCCCTTGCATTCATTTTTCCTACTTAGAACGAGACATTGCTGTTTACTTTCTCAGAAAGGAAGATTGAAATCAATGTAACTAGCCTTATTAACTTTTTAAAATGGGGGAGGGGACTGCAGATGCCAGTGCCTTTCCTGAGAGCACCAAAGCTAATATAAAAATCCAATTTGCTCGCCTTTTTGAAAAAGTCTTCTCTAGAGTTTAAAATTCAAAGCTGTAAATGAAGAGCCAATGAGATGGGGTAACGAACCAGATCTCAGACACAGCGATGTATTTACTGTCTCTCTTTTGTCTGCAGGAGGCTGTTCCTTTGATGAGCACTACAGCAATTGCGGTTATAGTGTTGCACTCGGGACCAATGGATTCACCTGGGAGCAGATTAACACATGGGAGAAACCAATGCTGGACCCAGCAGTACCCACAGGTACATGATCCATCAGGCTTGGGGCTGTCAGGGTGAGCTTTTCCAATGACTCACAGGGGAAGAACTTGCCAAAGACTGAGCTACGTGAGGGGCCATATAGGTAACTGTAGGTACTGGGTTCTCTGTCCCCAGAGAAAACTCTTCAAGATGTAGTGAGAGTCATATGTCACCTGGATTTGAAGACCTTTGGGAATTCCTTTAATGTTGAGATTCTAAACTAGCTATACATAAGGCATCACTATGTTTTGCTTGCAAGTTTGATAGCAGTGGGCTTTTAGGAGAAGAAAGGCCTACAGCAGAATTTGTCATCTTTTCTTTACTCCCAGCTGTACAAACATGAGCTTGGGGCTCCTAAAATCAGTTCATAGTGTTAGTATCCTGATGTCCTGAATGCTAAGCTAGCATTCATGCATGGGCTTGAAATCCCAGTGCAATTATTGATGGGTACTTGTGTGAGGCAAGCTCTAAGAGGTACACCTGATGTTCCTTAGGGCAAGTCCCTCTTGGTTGGGGTGAATGCCTTCTGAGGGGGGCATACATGGGTGAAGTGAATCTCAAAAAGGCTTACCTGGTGATATAAGCCAGAAACAATTACAGCTCTTGGAAAGTTAAGATCACCCTCTGGTAGAGTCGGAAAGACAGTGGTTGTTGGAGATGACACATTCTCTACATGTCTTCCATGAGCAGAGACTCATGTAGCCCACATTCCACCTTTGTTTCCCACCACCCCTTCTTGACAATGTTTTCCTGCTGTCCTTTGTCAGCTTACTCTGGGCTTTACATGCTGAAGTTCTTTGAGTTTGCTTGATACTCTTTCCACAGATGACCTCAGCTACTATCAGTACACAGGTAATTACAACCTTTATGCCTCTGACCTGCACATTTTTAAAGAACTTTAGACCTATGCAGCCCACAGCCTGGCTGCTATGTGTTCCAGACAATCTTTTCAGAAGTGTATTTTACAAAGGAAACTAAGCTGGAGGCATAGAAGATGGGAAGATGGTCAGAAGTGTCTAGGGGAGGGGATGGCCTTCCTGAGTTTGGCGCCAAAGCAGGAGGCTTTGGGTGGCTTCTTCTATCTATTCCTATTCCCTTGAGAGTTGACAGAAATATAATAAAGCTGTGATGAGGTACAGAATTTAACATTTCAGATTTCTTTGAGGATACCAGAAATCTGTTACAACCTCTGGGCTCCGTGGCTGATCCTACCTTAACCTCCACCCATGTCTAGTTCCAGTGCCCTGTGCTGAGTTTCTTCTATCTTCTGTCAGTTTCCAGAATAGTCTGACTTGGATGCTCAGGAACTGCCACAACATCAGGCCTCTCCACAGAACTCTTTCCTCCCCCATATTGTCCAGTACCTCCTCTTCATACTTCAGTCTGGACTAGCTTTCTTTATAATGATTTGACCTGCATGGTGACATGCATCATAACTGGTGTTACTTGTTCATTGTGTGCTGTGCCCCTGGGTGAGGTGCTCCTTGCAACTGGAAACCATGACAGTGCCATTCATAGCTTTATTTTCAGTACCTAGCACAGTGGATCAGGCAGAGCGTGTAGCAAATGACATCTTGTTAGAAGGATGCATGGGTGGATGGGCAAATAATCTTAATCAAGTGATTTTGTAATGCAGGAATGAAAGATAGACATTATCAAGGGCCTTTGGGCCCTGTACTAACTGCTCACCTATTTTTTCCCATAGTACAGATTAGAAAATCAAGATTGTAAGCAGCTGGGTGAGATTGCTGCTTTCTCCTATCCCACTGTCTCTCTCCAAAGACATGATGCTTGCTTCTAATCTTAATTTTTTTCAGTCTCTCATTACAGCAGAGTGTCATTTCATAAATATTGGATTGTGCTAATACAATCTTCTGAGCTTTTCTAAACAGAGGCATTTGATAATGATCACTGAAATTATTCTGTCATGATGTGCCTGTGGATCTCAGTGGCTCTGCATGCTGCTTAAGCAGAGAGGCATGAAAGTGAATTTGGATTAGGTGAAACAGTTTGTTCCTCTCATAGGCAAAGGCTGAAATCTTATTACTTCTGTACACCCAGCATTTTCTATCTTTTCTGAAATCTGGTTTGAGTCTATTTATTCAGATGTTCCATAGCCTTTTTTAGATCCCATTTGTGTGACAAGCTATGGGTTCTCCTTGGTCTGGGTGAATCCAGCCATGTCATTTAATCCCTCCTAGGACCTGGTATAGAGATATAATCTGAATTGCTCACCATGGTCTGTGGGGTGTTGCATGATGTCGTGTCATCTCTGAGCTCTCTTCTTCCTTCTCAGAATGCCCCACACACTCCCTCACTGGTTTTGACTTGTTGAATAGTTCAGACTATCCTGGTACGGGACCTTGGCATATGCCAGTGGCTCTTCCTGGGAATGATTTTCTCCACCTTCCCCTTGGATGATTTCTTTAGATCGTACAACTTTCAGCAAAGATCCTTCCTTACCTGTTCATCTAAAAGCCATCTCTATTATTGTTCTTGCAACATTTTGATTTCAAAGCCCTTGCTATAGACGTACTCACAGATCATCGTATTTCAATCTAACATCATAGCTGAGCAATGCTGGGGCCTCACTCTTTCTTCCTCGGCTTCCTCATCATTAACTTAGGCACCAGAGTAAGAGCTCAGTGAACGAGACCTGTGTATGTGAACTCTGCATAGGGCAGGGCTCAGGCAGTGTTGGGTTCTCTAGATTCTTCTCTGATCCCTGCAATGTGTGGGACGGTAGGTCTAAGTGCATTTTAGAACCTTCCCCTCCTTCAAGTTCCCCTGTACCTACAGCTGATCTTTGAGGGAACTTCCTAGCAGGTGGTCAGCCATGGCCAGACATGGCCAGACAGACGAGAGGGGCTTTCTACTTCCCAGGATGCATCACTGCCTGAACAGCATAGCTGCCTCCTCCAGCTCAGCCCCCAACTCAAACATTGCACACCATTTTCTCATTGTGTTTCTCTAGAAGAAAATACTTCAGGCTAGCATTCTAGTGTTCAGACCTATTTTTCCCCTCGTTACCTCTAATGGGGCTGTCACAGAGAAATGAGGATTAGCACACCTAATGACTCTTTCTTCAGGACACTGTTATGTTTATGGGGTCCGTGGACCTGACAGTTAGCCTGGCCTTTTTCTCCAAAGCCCTGATCTGTGGCCCAGAGCCTAGTAGAACCTGGTGGGGCTGATGGTAAATTCAAGTGCTATAGGTGTCTTTGGCTCTTTCTAGTGCTATATGGTGTTGTTTAAAGGACCAAGAATAAAGTAGGGTCTCACCTCAGGCAGCACTGTTAGCTGTATAGGAAATGTTACATGTATTTCACCCTTTTACATCCACATGACTCTGATCTTGAGCCCCTAAGGAATTAATCTGTTAAATTTAGGCACTATCTTAGTTATCTTTCTCAATGCTGAGACAAAATACCTGACATGCAAAGTTAAAGGAAGAAAGGTTCATTTAGCTCACAGTTTTTAGAGGTCTCAGTCCATATTTGGCTGGCTCCAGGCAGGATGGCAATGGCAGAGGGGCAGCTATTCATGAAATTGCTGGACAGCAAAAGCAACAAGAGAGAAAAAGCCAGCCTTTTCTGCCCCTTACATGGTACTCTATGTACTGGGATTAGGGCAGTGTCCATCCAGCCAGTGGGCTGATTCAGTAATCACTCACCCTCAGTCTCAACACTTTTAATCCTAACATTGAACCATGACTCAATCGCAAACTCTAGATTGAGCTACCAAGAAAAAACTATCTGAAAGTGCATGAGGCTTTAGGGGACATCTAGACACCAATAGGCACTCTTGGAGCTTCTCCTTTCCTAGAGTTCTGTGAATAAGCAACAGACATAAACTAGTTCATTGTGATTTCCTCCTTACTTTTCTGGTGATCCTTCTGTCATTCTTTTGCTGCTTTGTAAGGCTAGGAGCCTTTGTTATATGGGTTTCTCCAGCCCCCAGCACCTATCCAGCATCTCTCCTGGGAATTCCCCTTTCCTGACAGCCATTGAGCAAGATGGGACCAAATGACACTGCCCTGTGACCTTCCCAGGGTAGGAATTTTCTTCTCCCCCACTTACCCCTCAAAGGCAAATCCTATCTGTAATCCAGGTTACATTCTCTATAATAAATGTAGATTTTAATGACCCAACAACAAGAACAACAACAACAGAAAGGAAGTCTTCAAGCACCTTCATCTCTCTGCTTGTCCTGCACACTTTGCTAGAGAAGAGAAATACAGAGCGTGATGGGAAGGACAAGAACCAGGAAAAACCCAGGGAGAATCTCCTTATATTCACATGTGGGAGTTGGAGCATTTGAGCCCATTAGCCTGTAGCAGGAGCAGGCATCGTTTCCAGGATGCCTCTGCACTTCCCTTGTGTTCCCCTTGGCTATGTCTCTGTACTGGTCTACCTGCTGATGTTTATAGTCCATGGTGTCTGTCTTGGACGAAATTGTATTCTCTCAAAGGATGAGTTGAAGTCCTACTCTGGTTGCTGTGAGTGTGATCTTATTTGGAAATGGGATCCTTACATTTGTAATCAAGTTAGGACCATGCTGGCCATACTGGACCCTAATGCAGTATGATCGGTGGAGGCAGAGACATCCAGAGATACGAGGAAGGAGGCTTCAGGGGTAGAAGCAGAGGATGGAGTGATACAGTTGTAAGCCAAGGAAGGCCACAGGTTATTGGGCCTTCACCAGGCAAGGGAAGAGTCTTCTGTGGAGCCTCTGGGAGGAACACAACCTCACCCAACCTTGCTTTTAGACTTCCAGCTTCCATAACCATGAGCAAATAAATGTGTGTTGTCCTGAGCCACCTCGTTCCTGGTGAGTTGTTAGAAGGAGCCAAGCAAACAAAAAACTCAGCCAATCCCACTGCTGTGGGCCAGGGAGATGGATGGCTCCGTGGAATAATATTCCAACCTCTACGAGCTGCTCAGGGTCTGGTTTCCACAGAACAGACCAAAGGGCACTGGAAATGTTGGAAACTTTGCTTGCTTTTTAAGGAAGCTGACATTCAGTGCCCACTGTAACCAAGACTTGGAGCAGATATTTTCCCTACAATATTTGTCTAATGGACAACTACCTATTGCATGAGTTCATTGGTATTATCAACCCTTTATTGGGGAGAAAACTGGGTCCCAGACAAGCGATTGGTTATGTGAATTGCTCATGGCAGAGGAAGTGAGCTTGAAATTCCTGCTCATGAAATACATACAGTGCTGTCATCAAATAAGTATGTTTTTAAATGATTCTATTTTCAGTCCTGATTTATGATGCCAAAATAATACATATTCATTGAAGGGAATATGCACAATAGAGCAAGCTACAAAAACAAAATGAAAGTCACACATACATACAAACTTACATAAATATCTTTTTCTATTTAATGATTTTATAGCATTTTCCTCATATCATTAACTACTCCTCAAAAGCATGCTTTCAAAGGCTTCAGGGTTTTCCATTCCAATGATGGTTCCACTATTTATTTAACCACTCCAAACTACTGCATATGTAAGTTCTATGTAGTCATTCCTAAAGCATATTGCAAGGAGTGTTTTTGTACACACAGCTCTATGCTCATCTCCAGCAGGAGTTATCAAATTTTCATTCATCTACATAGCTATGTGTATTTCCTTTGTACCCCAAATCAGAATGGTTTATATGATTTTTGAGATTTGGAGGGAGAGTGTCATCTTCATGTCAAACATGTAATCCTAGAGATTTGGCTATAGGTGGTAGTGGGAAAGTGCCTTGTGACTTCTGAGACACAGAGCACAAGTCTGGAACTGGTGGTGCTCCATTATAGTTTTTGGCATAAGTGCTGGATGGAGACCTTCAGGGCTGAGCAATACTTGTGTCTGAGATAGTATCAACTGCAGTGGTCCAGGTGCTGGCCGGTGGAGGTGGACCTCAGCTGTCAAAAGCAGATGGGCCTTCCAGTGCTTGGATGCTGAGCAATTTGATTTGTACTCTGTATACTAAGCTTCCATTTGTTCTCCTATGGACAAGGGCAATGTTTTATTTGTACCTATAACTAGCATGCCAAGACTTAATGAGGTAGATATAAATAAATGTTAAGCAAATTGATGTTATTAATGATTGAACTTTTCATGATATGATCTTAGGGTATAATCTTCAGCCTTCTCCTAGCCCCTGTTCTCTTTATGTTTAAGTTTTGAGGTCCCACCACCAAGCCTGTTTGTTGATTTAGGGAACCACCCATTATAATGAGTCCTGGTGGGGGGCAGAGCAAGGAAACTATAGGTTCCAGATACTCATTTTTTGGCACCTAGGTGTGGTTGGAAAGGTGACCTGAAGGCAGTCAATTGGGTCTGTCTGCCCTCCACTTCTCTGGGAATGAAAAGCCAATGGCCACTGGCCAATAAAGTGGGCCTTTTGGTGGCCTTAGTGGTCAGACCACAGTATTCACCCTAAAAGGCATTACTGGACTCTCATGTATTGGTTGTTCACAACTGCTTTACTGTCTGCTTATTTTTAAAACTTGAACCTAAGTCCTTCCCCATCATGACAAGCTTCCCAACATTCATCCAGGACATCCCTAGTTTTGAAAAAGTCATAGTTAATTTTTGTGTTTTGACCACAAATTCTGCTTGCCGACTCCATTGCCTGGAGAATGCTTCCTTCCTCTCTCCTGTCTACCTAGACTGAAACCCTGTACTGAGGCCACTTTCCCAGGAGACCTTTCCTGACTACCCGAAGTACTCTCCTGCCCACTGTGCATCTGTTCCCAAGTCTTTAATGGGACATTTTATTTCTGATTTCCCAGGAGGGCTGTGAACCACCCCAAGGTGTGGGCTGATTTCCTTGTGCCTCCTGTGGCATAGGGACTCCACTGGGGATGAGGTTATTGGTGTTAGAGAAACCAGGGAGAATTGATTTCAGGAGTGCCTTGCTGTTGTCTTAGCATTTCCATAGCACCCTGAGCACCTGTGGCTTTCATCACTGAGTGGGTACTCAGAATGAAGAGGCTGGTTCCAGGAAGGGCCGCTTGGTCCAGAGCCAGGCTGATTTGAGCTCTGCTGCTCTGAAGTTGATCCCAAGATCATTGAGGGAAGTAAAGGAACTGGGGATGACGCATCCCTTCACACTGCACCTGGCATGTACTCATAGATGTGTGAGTGCTGCGTGAGAAACCCCCATGGAAAAGCTCAAGGCATCCCAAAGCAGCCTACTACTATTCCCTTGATGCAATGTTTACGTTAAAGCAATCTGGACTTATGGGCTTTTAAGCTTCCTTAATCACTCCTGATATTATTGATGGGTTGAATGCTACAACTTCTTATGCTTCCATTTAGCCACTGTTATATTGTTTTTCTTCGGTAATGATAAAGTGTATATTAATTCTTAAGAAATGCTGAGTTTGTAGTTATGTGTTAACTCTCTCCACTCCCATCTCAACTTGCCTGCATATGTCTGTGATCAGATGGGGTGTGTGAAAAAAGGAAAAGGAAGATAAGAAGGGGAGGAAGAAGAAGGTGGGTGTGGGGAAGAAGAAGAAGGAAGAAGACAGAGAGACTATCTGTGTGTTGTGAGAATAATAGTAATAGAGAAATGATATTTTTGTAGTGCCTTGTTTATAGTAGGAACTACCCTACCCACATTAGATATATTGACCTTTTAATCTTCAAAATAGACCTGTGATATGGTTTGAATTATGCAAAATTGTTGTTGGCCTATGGAAGAGCCAGGATTTGACCTAGGGAAGTCTGGGTGTAGACTATGCTTCACAGAAAACAGGCAATGTATGGATTATTAAGAGTCTGGTCATTGATCTCTTCATACCACAACAATCAGAGCTAGTTTTCACCTTCTAAGGTTCTGCTGGATGGATGTACAAAGGTTTGTTTAAGAAATGGCAGTTAGAGAAGAAAAAAAGATGAGACATATACTCAGATAAAAGGCAAATCTCTGTCTCCAAATAGCTCTTAAAAAACTACTCATCCAGCATCTCATATTATGAGATGATCTCTCATGCACCCAGAACTACAGAATTAATTGGGAAAACTGCGTTAGCCTTTGATGACCCCAATCAATGCTAGTTTGGGATGTTTACAGGGATAGCAGAATTGTTATGAAAAAGAAAAGGCCAGGAAATTGAACACAGGTTTAGTAATTATTCTGGAAGAGATAACTGAGTAATGACAAGGGATTATAGTTGTTACAAGCAAGTGTCCTAAATATGGCTTTGAAAAGCAAAAAGGAATCTTTCTGTGATCAGAATATACATTGCTAGATAAATGGGAAGATGTGTCTATTCTAATACCCACATGGATACTTGTGTTGATGTTCATTTTGGTGACATCATGCCTGAATTCTGGAAGTGTTATATTCTGAATGGTGTTTGGATTTTAAGTGTACCCAAAAGGCAGTAAAGGCCCTGTCCCAGCACAATGCTATTGGAAAGTAGTCGACACTTTGAAAGGTACTCTAGAAGGATGCTTGGGGTATACCCATACTCCGGGCTGTGGGGCAGGGATAAGGACCTGAGGGCTACTGGAGTTCATTGGGAGAGAACCCGTGGGGAAGGCTGGGTTCCACTGGGGATGTGGATCACTTCCTTCACTCTTCCCCTACAGGGCCTGGTGCGCTGGGATATCTGTACTTGGGGGGCATGCTATTGCCTGCATCCTGCCATCCCCTCCTTCACTTGCTCACTTTACATCCTCTCTGTATCACATTATTTCTGTGCTTTAAGAACCACCAAATCCCAAATTCTCTTGTGCTTCCATCCCTGGCCTAGGTCGGGCAGCTCTACAGATCAACACACAGTTGTGACAGATCACTTCGCGAATGTCATCTCCTTCCTTCAACTTTGTGTAAGCTCCATGAGAGCAGGCATTAGCTGTTCTGTTCACACCTGCACATCCTCAGGTCTCAGAACTGGCTGTGGCACAAAGATACCTTCAGTTCATATGGAGTAAGTGAATTAGGAGATCGATGTGTTAAACTACTGCAAAACAGGTTCAAAGGAAACTGAAAACCTGAGATGGCTGGAATTCACACTTGTGGTTCACATCAAAATGTGCAGTGGATCTTGGGAGACCCGAGTTGTGAGCTTGCTATCCTGCTGTGTAGCCTGGAGCCAGCTCCTTCATCTCTCTGGGCCCCAGGGTCCTTATCCATCCAATGAATGGTCTGGATTAGGAACACTTGCACATTTTCTGCTTTTACCATTACATAGGTTGTAAGGCTTGTTTTCTGCAGCTCAGTTTATTGATGACTACAACCAGGAAACTCACAGTGCCTTCACAATATGACAGCAAGTAGTCTCGAGTGCCTGTACAGGTGGCTGGCCCAGTACAGAGGCAAGTGTCACGTGAGCGAGAGGGCCATTGCAAGAACAGTTCCAACCTCTGTCAAATAAATCTCATTTTTCTTTTTTAAGTGATAACCATAATTAGAAGAAAGACTACACTTAGCACTTGTGCTCAGTGAAATGATTATCTGATTTTGACTGTTTCACACAAAGCATCAGCTTCATTTTTAGACTTTACATGAAGTTTTCAGACTTTGCAATACTGAAAATAATAGCAGAAAGATTGTTTGCCTGAATTCAAAGACTGCTTTCCTACATTCAAAATGAAACATCAATAGCTTCTATACTTGATCTTCTGTCTAGTTGACTTCCAGGAAGGATACCTGAAACACACAGCCACATGGAATTAGAGGATGCTGGATGGGGAGACTTGCATGGAGGACCTTGAGCATAGCGGTTGTTTTTCTTTTGGTTGGGGTTTTCTTTAATCGATAAGATGAAGCTAGTGCAGTTGATACTTATAAGATTAAATGGCATGGCATAAGAGAAAACAAATATCCAAATGTTTGGTGCATGTGCTCATGGTACGATCTTTGTTACCTCCAAATGTCTCTTTCCTGCCCTGTCTCAGAGTTGGGACTTGCCAAGGGGATGCTGTATTCACTGAAAGACTCTTGTATTGGTTAGGGTTCCCTAGAACGCTCTAGGGTTCCCTAGAGGTACAGAATTTGCAAGGAAATATATTTGTTAGACTTAAGGGTCAAAGTTGGGAGAGTCCTCAGTAGCTGTTGGCATGCTAGAGAGTCATAGAGATATAGTAGGTGACCAGATCAGCAAGATAAAGACCACAGAACAAGAGAAATTAAGGGTGTGGCATCAGTCCAAGACCAAAGGCCTAGAAGCAGCCTAGACAATCA